>CM019162.1:4468419-4495113 GCA_009733165.1 Naja naja | reverse complement strand
ATGACTTCAGCAACAGAGTGGTCAATGTCTGGAATATCTACCTGACTCTGTGGTTTCTTCCCAAACCCCTTTTAACCTTAGGCTGTCTACTATTGACCTCACCCCTTTCCTAAGAAGTCTGTAGGGGGCATGCATAAGTGCACCAATGTGCCTACCATCCCTGTCCTATTGTTTATTTTTATTTTTCTCATATGTATCCATTTCATGTATTCATAACTATGTTTATACTTATACCTATTATCTTGTGTTTATTGATCAAATCAAATAAATAATAAATAAATAAAACATGAACTCTTTGCTCTGATTTCAGCTCCTGGAAAGGAAAATCTGGCTATTGTTATTCTTGTTGAATTGTTGTGCTGCATTATTTAAATGTGAGTTTGGTGGCAATTGTTCTTTTTAAAGGTTGACTTTTGCTGAAGGTTTTATGGTATACCACTCAGAATTGACTTAATCAGGCAGTGTAGAAATAATGCAGATAAATCAGTAGAACCAATGCCAAGTAAAACCTTATGGAATTAGAAGGTATTTCTTACAGGAACCTGTGCAGGTAGTCCTTGACTTATAACTATTCATTTAGTGACAATTCAAAGTTACAGCATCATTGAAAAGGTGACTTTGTTTTTCACATGGCCATTTCAGCATCCCCATAGTCATGTGATCAAAATTTGGATGCTTGGCAACTGACTCCAGATTTATGACAGTTGCAGGGGTCATGTGATCAGCTTTACAACTTCTGACAATCAATGGGGAAGCCAGATTCACTTAACAAGTGTGGCAAGAAAGGTTGTAAAATAGGGCAAACCTTACTTAACAAATGTCTCACCAAGCAACAGAAATTTTGGGCTTGAAGCTGAGGACTACCTGTGGTACATTCATTCTGTTACTAGAAGTTGAATCTTAATGTCAAGAATGACTTGATGGCTCATCATCCATTCATCCATCCATCCACCCATCCATCCATCTATCCATCTTCTAAAAAGAAAACAATGAGACAAAGGACAAAGTTGGCTTGATCTGTTCTTCAGCCAGATCTTCTGTTGATGAAACAGTTTTGCATTGAGGAAAATATCAAAATTAACTTGTCTGATTAGAGACATTTATCAGTGACTGGAAACTCCATATAGACTTTTACTGAGAAAAGAGAAAAATGAACTTGTGATTGATGGGTTTGAAGATTGGAAAGAGTTGCTATGAAAAGAAGAAATTGTGATGTAACTTGAGAGAGAGGGGGCAAGCTATAAATGTCACTGTCAGCTTTGGAAGCCATATTGACACCAGACACTTCCACACTGCCACATTCTTGAGCCTGGGAAAATGGGAGGGGGGAATTTCTTGAAGTGTATGTGGTTATTATTATTATTTATTTATTATTTATTTATTTAGACTTGTATGCCGCCCTTCTCCCTAAGGACTCAGGGCGGCGAACATATAAAAAGAGAATACATTTACAATAAAAAATATTAAACAACTACAAGTCTATAAATAACTAAAAATTAGATTAAAACAATTTAAAATTACAACAATAAAACAATGCAATTAAAACGACCCACCCCCGGGTCAATCCAGGCCAGCCTGCTGAAACAGCCAAGTCTTCAGGTCTTGACGAAGGAGGGAGATCAGGGGCCAAACGAAGATCCGCTGGGAGCTGATTCCATAGGGCGGCTCCCACAGAAAAGGCCCTAGCCCTGGGGACCGCCAGCCGACAATGCCTGACCTACGGTATTCCCAGGAGGCCCTCCTGTGGGAGCGGGCGATCGGAATGTGATGCTGGCAGGAGGCATTCCCGCAAGTACCCTGGACCCAAGCCATTTAGGGCTTTGTAAGTTGTTACTAACACCTTGAAGATTAGACATAATAGCATTCTTTTTCAAGCTCATGTTATTCTGCACCTGGGTGAGGGTCTCAAGTTGGGAGGGATGGTGATTGGGGCATGTGATGCAATGAGGGGTGCAGGGAATGGATTTGTAGTTTTTACTTATTGCAAGGAAGTCCGGAACTTACAGATTCGAGATTCCCCAGATGTGCCAGTTTAGTATCCAAATAAAACAGAACTTTTGAGAAGATGCCTGTCTCGGTGTTATTTGTTAGAATGGAGGTTTTCTGGAACACTGACATTATCCCAAATCTCTAAATAGCTACCAGCATCCCGAAAGGGGGCTGTCTGGGGTGCTGAGCCCCAGTACTGACCTAAGCTTGGGCGTGAAGACTCAGTGAAGATAGAGGAGAAGGAGGAAATCACATAAGGAGCGGTGGGAACGGATACTGGAGGACTGACTGAGACCTGGTGTCCTCCTTCTGAAGAATTTGTGCAAGCCATTGAAGCTGTAGGGGAAAGACAAAGGCTAGGCAGTCGACCCAAAGAAACGGATTCCTGGAGAAGCTGCCAGACTGAGTTGAATCCAGAGTTGGGACCGGAGGAGAAACTGCCTGAACATCTTTCCTACTCCAGCCCAACGAGGTCGGGCCACGAGCCAGAATGGAGAGGTGTGGGAGCTTCTGAACCTGACAAGTCCTGAGACTAGAACCTGTTGCCTCCATCCTGTAGCCAATTGTTGGCAGAGCATCCAGAGCACTTTGAGTGACTTAAAGTGGGGAGTTGTGTCCCACAGTCACAACCTCTGCAGCCAAGCTGGAACTTAACTCAACCCACATTCACTTTTCCTGGTCTAGGACCTGACAGTGGAACCAGCATGGCATCAACAACATTCCTCTCAGTTGGAGGTGGCTGAAGAATCAGCTCAACATGGCAGGGGCAAGCAGCAAGGGAGAGACAGCAAATGCAGCCAACATTTGGGATGTTACAACCTCCAATTCCTCCCCCTCCTCAGCCAGCCGTGAGGTTGCCCCTTGCGGAGTGTATTCCCCCAGGCTGGGGATTCTATCCTGGTCAGGGGGGGGTCCAATGCCAGTGAATGCCAGAACTAGTTGCAACATCTGGTTTGAGACCACCATGGGGCCAATTAGCAGCAACAATCCCAGTGCAGCAATGGGGTCAGTTCCAGCAGCAGGCTGCAGCCAGCACCACCCCTTTCCAACATGGCAACGACTTCAGCAGACGGCCCCTATTCAACAGCCAGCAGCAGCAGCACAGCAGATCCCATCTCAGCCGCCCCTTGGAGTACCCTGCAGGGGCTTCTCCTGCCACCTGCTGCAGCACAGCAGATTCCAGTTCAGCTGGTGGTCGCCATGGCGATTCCCCCAGCCATGCCAGAGCCACCAAGGTTTAGAGCAACTTTTGATGGAAAGCCTGAGAAACTTGCTTACTTCCTCAGCCAAATCTGGGCACATATAGTTCAACCAGTACAAAACAGACCACGACCTAGTTTCTGCAATTACAGATGGGATGAATGAGGGAGACGCTTCTGCCTGGGTAGCCCAGCTACACAATGAGGACGCTGCAGAACTAAATGATGCAGGTACATTTGTCAGGGCTAGATTTGAAGACCCCAACAGAGTAGGTGAAAGTGAAGATAAAATAGTGGAGATGAAGCAAGGTAAAGACTTTGTATGGGATTTTAGATAGGTCGCAGGTAACCTCATGCATTGGCCTGACAAGATACTTCTGCACTATTTTAAAGAAGCCATTGATCGAGAAATCAGAAAAACCTATGGCATCAGAGGGGTACCAGAGTGACTTCAAGACTGGTATGCCATGTCCATTATTCTGGATAGAGAAATCTATCCATACCGAAAACTTCTGAGAGGCCTTCTAGGAGAACTTTGTCCAGATGCCCTCTGAATAAACCTGCTGAAGCCACTTCTACCCAACCTACAAGGATTACAAAATGCTATTGATGTGGCCAGGATGGTCATCGGGCTTCCAAATGTCTGGCCCCTGCACCGGTTCCACAACCAAGGCCCAATACAGCTGCCAGATGCAGGAGAGCTCCATGGAAGCCCCCAGACACCAGTTGGTTTGCCAGATAAACTGTAGAGGTTCCTCTCCCCATAGAAGAGAGCGAGGAACCTCCAGCTAAAGAAACCCTTCCCGGAAAGGCAAATGAAGAGGAGGATCCCATGGTGAGTCCTGCCATTCCCCCTTTTACAATTAAAGTGAAGTTGGTGGTGCCTGGGGAGGCTGGGGAGTTGGAAGCAGTAATAGATACCGGATGTTCCAGATGCCTCATTGAGTTCACTATCGTTGAGCAATTAGGGATAAAAACTAAAGCCGTAAAATGCCCAATCAAGTTTGAACAGATAGATGGAATGTTAATTGGAGGAGTCCCAGCCACCCAAATTACAGAACTGATCAGATTAGAAATGGGCAGGCATCATGAACTTATACAATTTGTAGTAGCTCCAAAAATGTCAGAATCTATCATATTGGGACTTGCTTGGCTTGATAAATGGGCCCCTACCATCAAATGGGAAGATGGGTACCAGAAGATAATAATTGGCATCGGCCCACTGCCCCTGGTCTTTCCTGAAAAGAGACTGCCACCCAACAGGGGTCCACAACCAGAAGCAGCATCTGCTACTTCAGACTCTCCTCCAGGCGAGCCCCAGGTTCTTAAAGAATACAGAGACTTGGCTGAGGCTTTTAGTGAGGAGGAATGCAATATTCTCCCCCCTCATCAAGCCACTGATTGTGCCATCGAATTAGAACCTGGCGTGAAACTGCCCAAGCCAAAGATGTATTCTATGTCACCAGCTGAGATGACTGAGTTGAGTAAATACATTGATACCAATTTAGCCAGAGGCTTCATCGAACCAGAAAAATCTAGGTTGGCAGCCCCGATACTATTTAAAAAAAAGAAAGATGGCAGTCTGAGATTATGTGTGGACTTTAGGAGTGTCAACACAGTATGCATAAAATACCCCCTCTCCCTAATGAAGGACTTGTTAAATCACCTGTCCAAAGGCAAAATCTTTACCAAGCTAGATCTTGGTTGGCCTACTACCAAGTCCACATAAAGGAGGAAGACGAATAGAATACAGCCTTCAACTGTCCTCTGGGTGGTTTTCAGTTCCGAATCATGTCTTTCAGACTCCAAGGGCCCCCTGCTGTATTTATGCAACTAATCAATGAAGCACTACATACACATTTGTACAAGGGGGTCCTTGTGTACTTGAACGACATTCTTTTATTCAGTGAGACCATCAAAGAACATGTCAAATTGGCCAGGCAAGCACTGAAAAAACTTTTAGCTGCCAAATTATACACATAGCTGTCAAAATGCGAATTCCATAAAGAGTCTTTGGACTACCTGGGCTACCGAGTGTCTAACCAGGGGATTGAGATGGATCCTGGAAAGGTGAAGGTGCTGTTAGACTGGCAACCCCCCAAAACACATAAATAACTTCAGAGCTTCTTGGGTTTTGCAAATTTCTATAGACAATTTATTCCTTCATTTGCCGAGGTCACCCACCCTTTAACAGAGTTACTGAAAACTGGGCCTTCCCTGACCAAACCAAAACCCAGTCAACCCCTTACTTACACAATGAATTGTCAGAAATCTTTTGAGACATTAAAACACCTATTTGCCGCTGAGCCTATCCTCCAGCATCCGGACCCAACCAAACCTTTTGTAGTCTAAGCTGATGCCAGTGATGTGGCTGTTGCGGTGATTCTTCTCCAAAGGAACTCTCAAGACAGCTGATGCCTTGCACCTATGTGTCCAAAACATTGACAGTCACAGAGTGTTGGTGGGCAGTTTGGGGAAAAGAGGCATTTGTCATGTGACAGGCTTTACTATCTTGGAGGCATTTCCTGGAAGGAGTGAAGGAGCCTTTCGAGGTGTGGACTGATCATAAGAACCTCGAGACTCTAAAGACACCTCGGAACCTATCTCCTAAACAAGTCCGCTGGGCTCAATACTTCAAGAGATTCAACTTTAACATGAAATATATCCTGGGGGGAAAAACTTATTGGCAGATGCTTTGTTGAAAAAACCCCAATTTGACAGTCGCCGGGAGGAAGTAGTGCAAACTATGATATCAGAAGCCCAACCCGCCGGCCAAGCAACCACCAGAGGCCAAACCAAATGCAGCCCTAGACTCCTTGAGGACAAACTGACAACCAATTTGAAAGCAGCTCTTTTAAACAATCCATGGTTTGCTGAAAATCAAACTGATTTGACAATGAACAAAGGATTAGCTTGGAAAGGAACCAAGATTTATGTACCCAATACTCTAAGATTGCGGTACTAAAACATAGCCATGACTCACAGTTGCGGGGAGCACTTTGGGTTTCTAAAAACCCTACATTTAGTCAGAAGACAATTCTGGTGCCCAAAAATGAAGACTGATGTTGAGGACTATGTAAAAAGCTGTTCAATTTGTGCCACGATGAAACATAGAACTGGGAAACCCCCTGGTCTCCAACAAGTAGCTGAACCAACAAAGCCATGGGAAGAAATCACAATGGACTTTATTGTGGAATTACCAGAGAGTGGAGGAAGTACTGTGATTTGGACTGTTATCTATTTATTCTCCAAGCAAGCCCACTTTACAGTGTGTAACCTTCAGCTAAAAAACTGCCGAAACTATTCATGAAGAATATTATTGGCTCCACAAAGTGCCTCGTCAAGTAATCTCAGACTGAGGCATACACTTTACCACTAAATTCTGAAGGGAGATGTTGAAGTCCATTGGGTATCCCAAGGGCTTTCCTCGGAGTTCCATCTGGCTTGTAATGGGGCATCTGAGTGAGCGAATGGTAGGGTGGAACAGTATATTAGATGTTATGTAAATTATCAACAAGAGAACTCAGTGGATCTGTTGCTGTTTGCAGAAGTTGCTTACAATAATGTGGTACACAGCAGCACTGGCTTGACTCCTTTCCAAATCACTACTGGCATGGAATTTGTCCCTATGCCAGAGTTACCTAGAGATCCCCCAACATCGATGTCCTGAATGGATTAGATGAAATAATTTTAAAAGGTTGGGAAGATACAAAAAAAGCAACTGAGGAATATAAAAAACAGGCAGATAAACATAGAACTCTCCAACCACCTTTTAAAGTGGGGGATAAAGTGTTTTTGCCAACTAAATATCTTAAGTTGAAGCTTCCTAATAAAAAGTTGGGACCAAAATTTCTGGGTCCCTTCCCTATATCGAAAGTAATCAATCCAGTGACTGTACAACTTAGCCTTCCTCGGCTGTTAGGGAAAATACACCCAGCATTCCATAGTAGCTTGTTGAAGCCTGCTATTGGTCCAATCTATGACCTGTACTGGCAGCTCCCACCAAACCTCTGGTAGTACAGGGCAAAACTCATTATGAGATAAAGAAAATCCTCAACTCTAGATTACACTGAGGACGATTACAATATTTAGTGCTATGGAAAGACTACCCTTTGTCAGAAGCTACTTGGGTGAAAAGTTGGGATATACATGCAGATAGATTGATTAAACAATTTCATGAAAAATTCCCCGACAAGCCAAAGGGTCCCCTTGGAGGGGGGAGAGGGGGTTAAGGGCATTGGATTAACCCCTGGTTGTGTTTTGTTTATTGTATATTTCAGGACATGATTTTTTCAAGGGGGGGCACATCTGTTAGCTTTGGAAGCCATATTGAGACCAGACGCTTCCACACTGCCACATTCTTGAGCCTGGGAAAATGGGAGGGGGGGATTTCTTGGAATGTATGTGGTTAGATATAATAGCATTCTTCTTCTAAGTCAAGGTCATGTTATTCTGCACCTGGGTGAGGGGACGTCTCAAGTTGGGAGGGATGGTGATTGGGGTATGTGATGCAATGAGGGGTCCAGGAGGTGGATTTGTAGTTTTTACTCATTGCAAGGAAGTCCAGAATTTTCAGATTCGGGATTCCCCAGATGTGCCAGTTTACTATCCAAATAAAATAGAACTTTTGAGAAGATGTCTGTCTCAGAGTTATTTGTTGGAGTGGAGGTTTTCTGGAATGCTGACAGTCACTATAACAACTGTTAAAATTGAAAGCAGCTTCTGTATAATTTTTCTTTTCCTTTTCTGCTTCTTTTTTCTATTTTTTTACCATTTACTATTTTTTCTTTATTATTTTATGTTTTATTTTTATTTTATTAAAAAATATCTTCAATAAAATGATCTCCTTTATCTTCTTTTTTAATCTTGTTCTGGCTTCTTCCTTTCCCGGTTCGAAGCCCCGTTTAGCTGTCAAAATTATTTTTCTTATTTTTTTCTTCCCTTTGTAATTCCACCGCTTGCTTTCTTTTTCTTTTTTTTTAAAGTTCATTATTATCTTAATCCCAGGGTACCTTTTATTTGGTTGTTTCATCCAGTAGTCCCGGTTCTTATGCTATCTTCTTCTTTCTTTCCTCCTGCACCAATCTTAATCCAGCTGAGTCCTCCTCTTCGGGGTGGCCATATTGACCACCGCTTCAGTCGTCTTCGGAGGGAAAAGACCAAGTTCAGAGGGGGAAATGCGCTCCCCTCAACCTGGCTGGCGGCTTCCCCTTGCTCCGCCACCCCTTCGAGGCAGCTTCAGCCCCTAACCACAAGGATCGGGGCTCTCTGACGAGAGAGCACAGGCTGTAGTCGCAGACAGTCGTGAACTACAGCCTGTTGGCAAGGAGGACTAACCCAGAAGTTTGACAATAAATAGACATAAATTAAAGCTGGACTTAAGACTGTCAAAAGAAAAAAGAAAAAGGGGGGGGGACAAATATATAAATTGGAGATTTGACTGTATTTGAATTTTGAGGCTCGAAAAGCCCTGAATAATAAAATAGAAGGAAAAGGTGAAGAATTTGTATAACAGAGAGTGCCATCTTGTGGACAAAAATTTAAATCTAAAGAAGAGGGAAAATATCCTGTTTCTTTGTGAACCTGAGTTGATACAATTTTAAACAAATATTGAAACAAAAAAGCAAGAATCTCAGAAAGTGAAAGTTTGAATTAGAACAAAAGAAGAAGTAAGGAAAGATTGACTGCTGGACTAATTGCTGATGCTGGTATAGACCCTGGGTTTGGACTGTGAATTTAGAAAACCTGAAAAGAAAGGGCCTTGGTGGTGCAGGCTGTTAAATGCCTAGCACTTAAGTTCCAGCTGCCTGCAATTAGTGCAGGCTCGAATCCCACCAGGCTCAAGGTTGACTCAGCCTTCCATCCTCTCGAGGTAGGTAAAGTGAGGACCCAAGATTGTTGGGGGCAATAAGCTGACTTTGTAAAAATGCCACTTAGTCATAAGCAGGCATATACAATGGAAGGAAGGCTATTGCTGAGCGCATTGGGTTGCGCTCCAAACATTGTAAGCCGCCCTGAGTCTTCGGAGAAGGGCGGCATATAAATGTAATTTAAAAAGAAAGAAAGAAGGAAAATAAAAGTTTTTGTGGACTTTAATGATTATAAGGCATAAGAGGGTGCAAGGGTGATACTTTTTCGGGAACTAAAAATGGAACTTAAAAATATGAGAGAATTGTTACAGGGAATGGCTGAATCACTTCGCTTTGTCCTAGAAGACATGGAAATTTGTGAGTGAAGAACAAGAAGAAGGAATCCAGGAAAGGGAGGAGTTAGTTCAAGGAGAAGCCATCTTAAAGAGACAATTAATACACCACAAAGAAAAGGGAAAGGAAGGGAGGTTAAGAAAATGAGACTTAAGAAGGTAATTAAAAAGGGGAATACCTGTGAAATTAGGAAAGGTAGAAAGGTCCAGCAGAAAAGGGAGGAGGAAGGTATAAAGAGAGAGAGGGATATAAACTGGATGGAGAAAAGATATGGAAAGACGAAGGGGAGGAGAGGAAATAAGAAACAGGAGCAGAAAATAGAGAAATATGGGAATTATAAAATGATGAAAGGAATTTGTTTTCATAGAGATAATGGTTAATGTATTAAGAAGGGGGATTCTGCATGGAGATGAGGGGTAATAAGAATATATTTGTAATAATAAAACACTTAGAAAATAGACGAATACAGAATACTAGAGGAGGGATGGACACTGATATTTTTTATTAGATGAATGTGTATCTTTATTCTTTACCCATAAAAGAAAGGTTAATGTTTATTAAATAAATTGAATTAATTGAAATGATTTGTGAAGATGTTTAAAAATGAGATTTAATATCAGTGACCAAGGTTAGTTATTTTCTATTTTTATCTTGAAATTACAAATAAATCTTATAACTGGGGGAAAATATGTTGCAGAATCCGACTGAAAAGATATATAATGTTATGTAGTTTTCTTTTTTTCTTTTTTTTAATTTATCTTTTTTCTTCTATAGGGAATGATTATTATTATGTTAACCACTGAGGTGACACTCTCAAATTAGTAAATTATTTTTATTTTTATTTTATTGGACTTATATGCCGCCCCATCTCCGAAGACTCAGGGTGGCTCACAACTAAAACATACAAATACAATAAATAATTAAAAAGAATTAAACAGCTATGAAGTCCAATAAGACCAGATTAAAATAATTTAAAACTATCCTATACCCCCGTGAGGTAGTTACAGCCTGGTTGGGTCAAATAGCCAGGTCTTCAAATCGCGGCGGAAGGTGCGGAGGTCAGGGGCCAGACGGAGGTCTCGAGGCAGTTGGTTCCATAAGTCGGGGACCGCCACAGAATAGGCTCGCCGCCGGGGGACCGCCAGCCGACACTGACTTGCCAACAGGACCCCGAGGAGCCCCTGCCTGTGTGCCCGTACAGGGCAGTTGGCACTCGATATCGGCAGGAGACGCTCCCTTAAATATTGTGGACCCATGTCGTGTAGGACTTTGAATGTTAAAGTCAAAACCTTGAATGGGGGGGGGGGGTAAGCTTATAGATTTTTTCCCCTCTTGTGTAAAAGCTTGTATTAATCTAGGACTATGGAAAGAATATGTGATGAAATGGCAAATCTGACGGATAAAAAATATGTAAATGACAAAAGAGTATTAATAAGTGAAGATAGCTTAAGGAAAGACATTGACAAACTTTTTTACATTGGGCAAATATATTGTTATTTTTATTTTTAAAAGAAATATTAATGTTTAAGAATTATTTTAATAATTTGAAATGAAATGAGAGGATGTTCAGATTGAGGTTAATATTAGAGACTAGGATTAATTTGTTTGTCCCTTTGTTTTGCAAAAGCTGGAATGGAAAGTAAAAATTGGATAAGATAGGAAGTTAAATGTTAAAAATGAATATATAACTATTGTCATATTTGCATGTAAAAGTGATGACCCGGAAATATGCTGTCTACTGAAAAACTGAATTGTGAAAAACTGAATAAAACTTGTTTTTTTTTTTTAAAAAAATGATCTCCTTTATCTTCTTTATTGCTCTTCTCTGCACTCTTTCTCGAGTTTTAGCATCTACTTCAGGGGTGGGATTCTACCGGTTCTGTCCGGTTCTGTAGAACCCCTTGTTAACTTTCTAAGCAGTTTGGAGAACTGGTAGTTAGAAGCAATCTTCTTTTGTTTTTTTTCCACCCTTATTACATTCTTGCCAGAACGCCTAGACTTGTGAAGCCAAGTTGAAGGCATTAAAGGACCTTTATTTACATTTTGGTTTTTGTTATATTTCTGATACACTCTGGGTCATCACACTGATATTTTTTACTGCCTTTCTGGGGGCATGTGACCTTTCCTTAAATCTGGATGATTTCCTTAGGATATCTTGTGAGGTGAGTGAGACCAGCTGGTATCTTTAAGTGGTGCAAATGGATCTAAGGATTGCTTCTCCTGGGTGTGCTTTTTCTGAAGAGCTTAAATGACCTCTCTGCTAAAGGGTTTCACTTTATAATCAAGAGATGGCTGCTTGATAGTTATCACTGCATTTTAACTATTTTCATTCCTCATGGTGCTCTGGCACCCTGCCTGATCTGTAACTCCGGCTTGCAGGTATTTTTAATTTAATGATTGGTATTTAGGGTAGCTTTTTGCAAGCAAAGAAGCTTTTTGTATTTTTGTACAGGTAATCCTTGACTTACAACAATTCATTTAGTGACCATTCAAAGTTACAATGGCACTGAAAAAAGTGACATGTAACCATTTTTCACACTTATGACCATTGTAGCATCCCCACTGTCATGAGAGGCCAGGCGAGGAGAAGCGCCCCTTGACATTAGTGATTTCGAGTTGGCCACACCCACCCAGTCACATGACCACCAAGCCACACCCACCAACCAAACCATGCCCACAGAACTGGTTGTTAAAAAAACAATCCCACCCCTGATCTACTTTGTATCATGGTGACTAGAACTGAATGTTGTCTCACCCATGCAGCACAGCAATGTATTATCACTTCTCTGGAAAGGTACCTCAGTGAAAAAAGTATAACAAACTCTTGAGGCTTTTTGAAAGTATGGAACATAATGAAATCTGTCACTGAGCTTAGAATGCTATCGTCACCGAAAACCAAGGCAACAAAGTACTGTAAAACAAGTTTATTTACATGGTTTCTAAGAGTCAACTTCTTCCCTAAGATAAGATACACAAGCAGATAAATACTTCATTTCCAGGAGAAAGATAACAGAAATATGGATCCTGCCTTCTAGACACGAGTCCCTATCCATTTAGGCCTAGTAATAGGATTACTGCTTGTTAGTGATTGTCTAATCAGATCTCTTTTGGAAAGAAGGCGGGGGGGCAGATTTCCCAAGCAATTCTCATAGAAAGTTTCTATCTTGGATTATGAAGGGAAATAAAAGATTTGATACTGTTAGTCTGAGCAATAAATTTAAACTACTTTGCTCATTACAGCAATGCTCCAATATTTGAAGGGTTGCCACAAACAAGAAGGGATCTACCTATTTTCTAAAGCACTAGAAGGCAAAACAAGAAACAACAGATGAAAACTAAACAAGGAGAGAAGCAATCTAGAACTAAGGAGAATTGTCCTAACTGTGAGAACAATTAACCAGTGGAATGGGTCCCCTTCAGTAATTGTAGGTGGTCCACCACTGGAGACTTTAAAGAAGAGATTGGACAGCCACCTGTCTGAAATGGTATAGATTCTCCTTGTTTGATCAGGGGTTGGACTAGAAGACCTTCAAGGTCCCTTCCAAGCTTATTATTCTATGTTCTATTTTAACAGTTGGTCTCAGCTCAGCACCACAGTTCCTACTTATCATCAGCTCAACGTGCTTACTAGAAGGAAATAGTTTACAGTAAATTACATGACTGGATAATTTCTTTTCTGCTAACTTCTTCCCTAACTTGGTGATCTCTCGCCTAATGTATTCAGTTCTCATTACCATAACTCCCAGATGTCATTTGTTTAGTAGTAATGTAGTCCTTACCACAAGTCACAATTAGGATCACCACAGCTTCTAGACAAGATCTTCCTACTTGGATTCCTTCTCTTGTTCCACAGCTGAATGAAAAGTTCCTCTGTTGCTTTGGTGCTTAGGATTGTTTATCTATTTATTCCTGAGATGTATAAGTCATCCCAATGTGTTACAACTCTGGACAGCTTACAATAAAAATTCAGAATATATCATCAGACAACATCTGGAGAAAATCAACGATTAGTTAAAAGACCAAAACATCCCACAAGTGGTTTATCTGGCCCTTTCTTTCTTTCTTTCTTTCTTTCTTTCTTTCTTTCTTTCTTTTTTCTTTTTTTGTATATGTTTTATTTGTAGTTTTCCTTTAACAACCAACATTTTTTGTGGAAGTGTAATGACTGGGTTAATATGTTTTTCACACAATGCTGACAGTCATAATACAATTACATACACAGAGTTTTTATCTTCTAACTTCTAACCTTGATATGCTCATCATAATGATAATATATTCTTGTATATATACCGTGTTTCCCCGAAAATAAGACACTGTCTTATATTTTTTTGGGCTCCCAAAAACACACTAGGTCTTATTTTCGGGGTAGGTCTTATATATTTATGGTGCCAAATAGTGGGTGTGAGTGTGTAGGGGTGTGTGTTTCACGGGTGCACGGTTGCTCCCTGAAAAGTCTTCCTGGAACTGGAGATTTACACTAGGTCTTACTTTCGGGGTAGGTCTTATTTTCGGGGAAACACGGTATATTGTACTATTTTCCCAATTTGTACTTATTTCTTTATTTTTCCCATTTGTTGGGGTTTTTCTATATTCACCTCATTCTCTTTAAACAATACTATTCTCTCTTTCTAATTTTTATCACTTTCTCCAAAAATATATGTAAACACCAATAACATTTCTTCATATAATATACTTATTATCCCATTATGTCACTAATGTTTTAATATTATAAATATCACTCAGTGTTCCACCACATTTTCAATATCTTAATTTTCTATAAACACCAACAAAACTAATTGTTAATAAGATTTAATCAGTCCCCAGATTATATCTCTAAATCCCCTGTATTTATAGTCCTTGAAAACTATGTATTCCAGTATATTTTTGCACCCTGTTAATCATAATAATACAGTTAGATATATCTAATCCTAGTGTTCCACCTCCTAATCTTAATATATTTATGGTACTAATAAATTCTATTACATATCTGTATACTGTATGTGCTACTTTCCCAATTTAAACTTTCCCCTTATTTCTATTGATTTTTAATATAATTACTATATTGTAAGGTATTATGTCTCTATCCATCATCTCTCAGTCTTTTTAGAATTCCATCGAATTTTTTTGTGTGATTCTTTTATATTTCTCTCTTGGAATCCTATATGTCTTTCTAGATTTTTTGCACAGACTAACTGGATTCCTCTGCCTTGCCCTTTCATTATTTTTGGAAAATCTTCCTTTTTTCTGTATTCTATTATAAGCTCTTAAGGGATTATCTATTTGATTTTTAATATTTATTATTACTGTCTTTTCAGTGTTTTTATCTGCTTGTAACTTATTTTTATCTTCTTGTATAAAGAAGATATTTATTTTATTTTGTGTCCTCCACCACTTCTACTAATTTCTCATCTGTCTTTTGTGTATTATATGCATCTTTTCCAACCATTTATTGAGGGCCTTCTATTTTCACATCTTTATCTTCAAATATTTCCATCAACTCCTTATAATTCTTTATCGCCATTTCTAACATTTCCTCATAGAACTTTATTGTCTCCTGCTGGGTCATTTTGTACCAAATTAATATACCTCTAATATTCCAGTGTCCCAATATCTAAAAACTCCAGAAAAAAAATCAATTGTTAATAAAATTTGGTCAATCCCAAGATTATTCCTCCAAGTCTTCTAAATTTCTAGTCTTTAAATGCTATAGATTAGTGCTTTTCAGTCTTTATAATTTCCAGTTTACATCTTCCCAATTGTCCAGATTTTAAAGTCTTATTTATCTTTTCTTCTTTTTCTTCTTTTTTTTTCTCTTCTATCGTTTTTCTTCTTTTGCTTCATAGGATGATCTGTCACGTGATGTTAACCCAAATCAGGCTTAGCCCACCAGATTTCTTCAAATCTTTCAAATCCACTTTTCAATGCACAGTTCCAATGAAGTTAATTAGTGTTTAGTTTAATTTGCCTTATGGATCTTCAAAAAGCTCAGTGAATATTTCGCAGCATCTAAATCGCCTACTAAGATAAAGTCAAGGTCAAGTAGCCTTCCAAGCATTATTTACTTTCTCTTCTTTCCTCACTTTCCTTTGAGTTTTTACACATTGCAGTAATCTTCTTCCTCCAGTAGATGGCTCTCCTGCTCCCAATTCCAGCATTTAACAGCGCATAAAAGTAAAAAACAATTTATTGTCATGGGTGGGGGTTAAAAATAAAGTTTAGAAAAGCAATTTCTCCCAATAATCACTTTTCACGATGTTATTCAGCTTTTCCAGTCTTTCTATATTTTAAATCATCCTTTAGGTATTTCTTTTACTTCTAGATCTTTAATCTTTAATTTTCCTCTTTAGTTTTTAGTCTTTAATCTTTCTCCATAAATCCAATTGCCACTTTCTTTACATTAGGAGATCATTTTTTGGAACTTGTTACTTGGGTTAAATCTCTAACGTAACAGTTGGAAGTTATCTCACCCAGTTTCACTGCTCTGTCCACGCACCGCTCCAGCACGAGATCTTAATGTCCCAGTTGTCCCAGCTTGTAATTGAATGGCTGCCATTCAGGTGAGCTTTCTTCAGATCAATGAGGGAATTGCAGTTTCCTTATGATCGATGAAGCATCTCTCCTTTCTTCACCATTCCCCAGGGCAGCTTAACCCCGTAAAGTCTCCTAGCAAACAGTTGCCTGCTTCATTTCTTGGAGCCTGGCAGAGCTCCACTATTTTCCAGCCTTATCGCTGTGACATCAACCGGAAGTCTATCTGGCCTTTTCTGAGCAGGCTTTAAGGGTCCTCTTAAGCCAGGCTAGGAAGGCCATAAAATTTTAGGTGGAATGAGGGAAGATGGTCCCTCAAATAGGCAGATCTTATTGAGTTTCATAATTACTTATTTCCAAAGAAAAAATGGTGCGACTCTTGAATTCTTCTCTAGTATAGATTTTATCTGAAACCAAAAAGAGGTCTTAGTTCTTTGTTGTGCAGAGCAGATGGATGGCACCCCATTCTCTCTTTCTCTCACTCACTCCATCCATCCATCCATCATCTATATATCATCTATCTTTATTTCTATCATCTCTATCTCACTTCTTGCTGGTTTCTAGCCATCTTCCACTTAGAAGAGATCTGGAAACAGAAAGCTTGGTATAGCTTCCTGTTATTGGCTACTCTTGCTTAATCAGATTTTTTTAAAAGTTCATTCATCAAGACTACATGTTCAGAATGACTTAAGGAGGCATGTCAACCTATTTGTTGATGCTTAATAAAATGTGTTCTTGTTTAAGATGAAAAAATGCTTTGTAGGATCAGGTCAATGATCCCAGAGCCCCGCACTAAATTTTGCAGTAATTCCAGTAAGTATCGGGCACAAGATGGCCAACAGAGAAGATTGGTTAATAGCACACGGGCATTACTATCAGGACCACAACTACCGTGTTTCCCCGAAAATAAGACCTACCCCGAAAGTAAGACCTAGTGTAAATCTCCAGTTCCAGGATGACTTTTCAGGGAGCAACCGTGCACCCGAAACACCCCCTACACACTCACACCCACTATTTGGCACCATAAATATATAAGACCTACCCCAAAAATAAGACCTAGTGTAAATCTCCAGTTCCAGGACGACTTTTCAGGGAGCAACCGTGCACCCGCGAAACACCCCCCCCTACACACTCACACCCACTATTTGGCACCATAAATATATAAGACCTACCCCAAAAATAAGACCTAGTGTGTTTTTGGGAGCCAAAAAAAATATAAGACAGTGTCTTATTTTCGGCAACATTTAAGATATGTGGATTACAACTCCAAGAATTTCCCATCCAGCTTTGCCAAGGTTGGATGCCCTGGTCTTAGAATATCAGTTATATAAACATGGGTACAACTCTTTATCAACTATAGCAAATACAGCTACCTAATCTGAGCTGTATAATTTTGGATAACCACCAGATAGCTACAAAGTATTTCTAGATCTTTGCCACTTGGTTAGATAGCCCTTGATGAAAGAATATATATGTTTTTGTGTCTCTTCAAGCATTTTGGCTTTACTTCTTGGAAAACTATTGTATCTAAATACAACACTGCTTTTGTTGCTTTTTATTCTCATTTTCACCGAGACCCTGGAAAAGCAAGTTAAACTGGTGCACCACGTCTTGAAAAACTCCTTGCAGCCAAGTGTCAACATCCGAGACAACATGCCATTCAAAGTGGCCACAACGTGCCGTTTCGGAGTTGCCACATGTGCAGAGGGAGCGGGATGCATGGGGCCTAAGATGGGTGTTGGGTGATGGGACTCACACTGGGGGAGGAGCCAGAAAGGCAAGCCAGCTGCGGTCAGTTCAGAAGCCATCCAGGCCTGAAGGGTACTTGCTGAGAAAAACCAGGCTTGAAGAGTGCTTGCTGGAGCTGAGCCAAAAAAGTACTTGCTGGAGCCAGCCGGGAGCAACTAGGAACAGGAGGGCAGAACGTGCTGAGTCCGGATAGCCAGCTGGCTAGCAGAAGCCAGTAATGCTGGCTAGAAATCCTTGTATTTTTCACCATGTGCCAAGCTGAGACTCCAGTAAAGAAACCCATTCTGCTCACAGTGTGGCCTCTTCTTTTGCTGGCTTGGTTTGGAACCATGACAGGTAGCCAGCATTCTCACCCTCTTTCTTTTGCCTTTTGAACTGCTAGCTACTTCCAGCCTTCTCGTAGGGAGCAACTGATTGTTGACTGCTGCATGCTGATTCTGGTTGGCTTTGAGGAGTTAGCTTTTTGTCAGTTTGTTCAGAATCAGCTATTTGTTGGGATGGCTTGGTGATGCCAAAGGCAGCTGCATGTAGCTTTGCTGGTCGCCTTATTGAATGACCCCTGGTTCCTAGGGCACCGACAATAGTTAACCCATAGGCATGGAAGGGCACTAAACTGTATGTTCCCAGAGTACTAAGAACACAGGTGCGGCAATGCTGCCATGATGTCAAACAGGCTGGTCACTTCAGTTTCCTGAAGTTGGTACACCTGGCCAATAGGCAGTTCTGAGAGCCATGGATAAAGAAGGACATTGAGGCCTACGTAAAAAGCTGCCCGACCTATGCTGCTATGAAAACCAGGCTAGAAAACTGCGGGGCCTGTTGCAGATGGTTGCCGGCCCCATTAGGCTATGGGAAGAGATCACTATAGATTTTATTGTGGACCTTCCAGAGAGCCACAGGAGCATGGTGGACAGTAATAGACTGTCATGTCCCTGTTGGAGTCTGAATCTGAGGAGGAAGACAAACAACTGACAGGGAGTGGGAGGGGATTTTTTTTTTTAAATCATCATTATGTCCCTGCCAGCCAGAGAATGAACCTCATGGAAGATGCCATGACTCAAAAATAGTTGGACACTTTGGATTTGTAAAAACCCTGCACCTCATCCAAAGTCCATTCTGGTGGCCATCTCTCAAAAAAGATATTGAAAGCTATGTTGCTAGTTGCCCCGTCTGTGCTGCTGCAAAAAGAAGACAAGGAAAATCCCCTGGGCTTTTACAAACAGTGGCAGAACCTTCAGCACCCTGGAGAGAGATCTCTATGGACTTTATAGTGGAGCTCCCTGAAAGTGCTGGAAATACTGTCATTTGGGTGGTAACTGACCTTTTTTTGAAAACAGGTTCATTTTGTACCCTGCCAAAAGATCCCAACAGCCAAGGCATTGGCAAAGATGTTTCTAATACACATTAAATTGCCTCCATGGAGCTCCCCAATGGATTATCTCAGATAGGGTGTACAATTCACATCCACATTTTAGTGGGCGTTTTAAACCTATTAGGCTCCACCTAGGGGTTGTCCTCTTTGAATCATCCAGAAACTAATGGCAGATCAGAATGAACTAATAGCGTATTAGAACAATATTTAAGATGCTTTATTAATTACCAACAGGACAATTGGAATGACCTTCTTCCTTTTGCAGAGGTAGCATACAACAACTTGGTCCACAGTAGCACTGGTTTCACCCCATTCCAGGTAGCCACAGGACAAGAATTCCATGCCAGAGCTACCTACCCAAGGAACCTGAAATTCCTCCCTTAAATAATTTGGATAAATAATTTGGAAACCACTTGGCCAGTGGTCAGACTAGCCTTACAAGGGGCTAGAGCAGCTTTTAAAGCTCAAGCAGACAAAAACGTTGTGATCCTAAACCATCCAAAGTTGAGGACCGCATATATTTGTCTACAAAATTCCTCAAATCATTGCAATCCTCTAAGAAACTGGGACCTAAATTCATTGGCCCATTTTCCATCCCCAGAATTATCAATCCTGTTACTGTAGAACTTCTTCCCAAAACACTTAGACAGGTTCATCCAGTATTTCACTGCAGACTACTCAAACCAGAGATCACTTCAAACCTTAGACACCCACCCCCTTTCCACACCTCCATTATGGTACATGGGTAACAACATTTTGAAATTAAAGATATCCTTGATTCATGCACTCACGGTGGATCCACACAATATTTAGTAGCTTGGAAACACCTTTCCTCCTCACAAACAGCCCCAGAGCATAGAAAGTGATGCTTATGGTTTTTGCGAATTTCCAGAAAAATGGCTGTCCAGTCTCTTCTTAAAAGCCCCCACAATTTCTGAAGGCAACCTGTTCCACTAGTTTATAGTATTCTCACTGTCAAGAAATTTATCCTTAGTTCTAGGTTGCTTCTCTCCTTGATTAGTTTTCATTCATTAGTTCTTGTCTTGCCTTCTGGTGCTTTGGAAAATAGATTGACAGCCTCTTCTTTGTGGCAACTCCTCAGATATTGGGACACTGCTATCATGTCACACCTAGTCCTTCTTTTCAATGGATTAGACATACCCAATTTCTGCAACCATTTTTTGTATATTTTAGGCTCCAGCCCTCTAATCATCTTTTACATGTGTGTAATGTCAACTCTGAAGTGAACTTAGCTGAAGCCATCTTGGAGGCTTCAGGGTTGCCACACAATGGTGGGAGGGGGGAATTAGTTAGATGGAATTTTGTAGCCCAAATAATACAGTTTTCCTGTGGGAACCAATGACATTCTCACAGGTCACTGGCCAGAGGAGGAACAAGTAACCAAGCAACTGGCCAACACCTCGATTGGACAGCATAACCAGTGACCTGGGGGGAAGGGGAAACTTTTTCTTTTAGTTAGGTGAACGCCGTGGAAAAATTCAGTGTCAGCTTTCACCAGTTGTGCCAATATGAAGTATCCAATAAACAGTTCTTTGAGGAATCTGCCTGCCTCAGAGTTCTCTTTTCTATGGGTGCATTACTTGGAATGCTGGCATGTAACTTATTCAAGTGAAAAGAAATAGTCAAGTTGGGTCAAAAGGAAATCATTTCCCCTTTCCTTCCCTAGTTGTTTCCTCTGCACTGACAAAAAAAATACATACTTGGTTGTTAACATCATTGTTGTGTGTGTGGAGCCACCTCAGGGGTCAGCTTTCCAAGCAGTCCTGCTGGGAAATGGCTCCATTAGTCATTCTCATGTGGCATGGAGGTGTCAACTCCTTGGTGGCACAGGACAAAAGCTGCCACTGAGAGACAAAGCCCAAAGCCTTTGCATTTCTGAAAAGAACAGTTGAAGTGCAGAAGCCTTTGAAATGTTCATTTCAAATAACAAGGATAAATTATACATTGATATTAAACCATCAGACAGAAATGGAGCATTAATGCTGGCAATAAAAGACCAAACTGTTTCATTACTGGCATTTATCAACATAATACTAAAATTATAAAGCGACCTTTTACTGAGGAACAAAACAGAATTGAATGTTCCTTCCACATGCTGGCAGAGGAAAAAAAGGGGGGGATGGACAATAATTACCCTCATCACATTAAATAAACTGCTGTGGGGCTCAATAATTGCCAGGAGCTGGCTTTTCAAACAAATCTTTCCACTGAACAGCTTTCAAATGTGTACACACTATTTATGCAAGAAGCAGATGCAAACTAGCAAAGAGCCAGGTTGATTGTGTCAAAGGTGAGTCAGTCTATCTTTCTCAATTTTTCTCCTTTTCCTGCTCTCAGTCTAAGAGAGATATTGAGTGATGCCCACCCCCTGCAATTAGAATAGGGATCAGATGGTTCCAAACTTTCAATCAGAGCTAAAATAAGCAGCACTCTGGATTCTAACAGCCAGTTTCTGAGAGTATGAGGCTCTGAACCTATTTGAATCCAACAAAATCTAGCCTGTAGTACTGAAGTCTTTGGACTGCAAAGAGATCAAATCAGTCAGCCCATAACATGCTAGATGTTCTGGAATGACCACAGTCAGTTGAGTGAGACTGTGAATAAATGAATCTTATGGAAGTGTCAAGTCAATACAGCCAAATGTATTTGAGATTAGGAATCAAGATGCATATTTTTATTTAGATATTGCTTGCATGTCCTTTTTGTATACCAATCCATAAATCAAGTAGTTCCTTGGGCAGCTTGCTGGGAAGTCAAATGAAAAGTAAATCAATACATCACTAAGATCAGATGTCACAAGAAACTGAAACTTCCAATAATCCAGAATAGCAGATTAAATCAGTTGAAATGTGCCAAATCGAAAGCCTAGGACAAATGCGGGAGGTCTCCATGGTGCTGAAAAGAGAGTGACGTATATGCCCTGTAAAGGTCTTTAAGAAGGCAATTCTATTGCCTTCTATTAAGCATCATGAAACAATGATGTTTTCCTTGATGTTTTAGGAGTGTTTCATGAATGGTGGCTAAAATCTGAAAATCACAATGAAGGAATGCTTTGTTGGCAGTCCCTGATGGTTGGGTTTAAGCAGACTTTGATGAAATCTACTGCAACGCTCTCTATTTAGGACTGCCCTTGCATACCATCCGGAGATTGCAGCTGGTGCAGAATGCAGCCGCGCGGGTGGTGATGGGAGTTCCCCAATTCTCCCATGTTACCGTGGTCTGCATTGGCTGCCGGTTGCACTCCGGGTGAGATTCAAGGTTTTGGTTTTAACATACAAAGTCCTACACGACATGGGTCCTCAATACTTAAGGGAGCAACTCCGGCCGATATCGAGGGCCAACCGCCCTGTGCGAGCACACAGGCAAGGACTCCTTGGGGTCCCGTTGGCAAGTCAATGCTGGCTGGCGGTCCCCCGGCGATGAGCCTATTCTGTCGCAGCCCCTGACCTCTGGAACCAACTACCCCTGGGGCTCTGCCTGGCCCCTGACCTCCGCACCTTCCACCATGACTTGAAGACCTGGTTGTTCGACCAATCGGGCTGTGACCCCTCCCGGGGGTTAAACTGTCTTAAATTTTAGATTTACAATTTGGCTTATAATTGTTTAATATGTTTTATGTAATTTATTGTTATTGTTGTATTTTAGCTGTGAGCCGCCCCGAGTCCTTTCGGAGAGGGGGAGGCATATAAGTCAAATTAATAAATAAATAAATAATAAATAAATAAATCTGATCTGCACATGCTCAGGTGGTAATGACCATTGCACAATGCTATTCATCATGACCACTTGTAAAAATTCTTTAATATTGATAAAATCAGATTTAATATAAAATTCTCTTTTATATCAATACCAGTATCTTTCATAGAAGATTCTTTGTTGAACCTAGAGCTTTTTAAAAAGATATTTTTTGGAAGGCACTGTGTTCTTAAGTGAGAAATGCAACTGAAATGATGATTTGCAGTGGCCTTAGGTGTCCAATGACATCATGGGCATTATGACACTCTTGTGCAAATGTTGTTACTCTGTGATGAGTCATGTCATCATCTAAATAATGTCATTTTCCTTCTTCTTCTTCCCCTGCAGATAGCAATGTATGTGATTCTGTGCATTAAAGATGTTAATGTGCTGTGCTAATTAACCATAAAAGGAGTTATTGTGCATATATTGTATGTAAGAGCTGTGGTGGCACAGTGGTTGGACTGCAGTATTACAGGCTGCTTCTTCTGACAGCTGGCTACCTGCAATTTGGTAGTTCGAATCTCACCAGGCTCAAGATTGACTTAGCCTTCCATCCTTCCAAGGTCAGTAAAATGAGGACAATATGCTGACTCTGTAAACTGGTTAGAGAGAGCTGTGAAGCACTGTGAAGTGGTATATAAGTCTAAGTGCTATTGCTATTGCTATTTACTAGATTCATATCCTGCCTTTAATTCAGCAGCTCCAGGTGGCATATTTTTATTCTCTTCTTTATTGTAAGGAAGTGAATCCAATACTAGTCAAAGCGGAATCTAAGATGCTTCCAGGCATACAGTAATAGATAAAGGGAATTAGAACCCTTCTCCTTATTCAGATGTGGATTTGGTCAAACAAAGAACCAACATGTTAACTTGTGAGGCAAAGGTACAAGGCTAGAAAGCAGAAAATGGTGAATTCAAGTCCCACCTTAACCATGAAATCTGGATTAGGGGACCTTGGGCCAATCACAAGGAGACAATAAATTCTAGTTCTGCCTTAACCATGAACACATGATATACAACTGGGGGACTGGAGCCAGATGTCTAGAAACTTGTCACCTCTTGGAGAGATAGCAAGAGGAGAAGGGACCATAAAAATTCCAGCTCTGGAAGATACCCCTGGGAAACTCTTCTAAGATACGTTCCCAGAAAAGGGGAGGGGGGGAATTAACATGTTGGTTCTTTGTTTGACCAAATCCACATCTGAATAAGGAGAAGGGTTCTAATTCCCTTTATCTATTACTGTATGCCTGGAAGCATCTTAGATTCCGCTTTGACTAGTATTGGATTCACTTCCTTACAATAAAGAATTCCTTTTGAAATTCCTAGCTTTCAGAAGTTCATTCTTTTTGATTGAAGGGGAAAAGTCCAGTGCTTACAATTAGGCTGAATTGAAAAAGTAGATTTACCCAAAGCCACCTAGTAACTGATGATAAATAATATAAGCAATAATAAAAGGGAAAATTAGAGATTGAATGATGGTATTATCATGTATGTTTAAATAATAGTGTTCATATAGGTTTGATGAATGTTACAAATATGATTAGTATTATGTCTTTTAAAGAATATTATGACTGGCATTAGAATAGTATCTTGAAACACTGAATTATTAAATAATGAAGAATTGCATCTCAATACAAATAGATGTAAGAGATAAATATGGGAGGTAAGTTAAAAAGCAAACAAGAATTAAAATATTAAAGAAATGGTGGATAGAAAGGAAATGTCTTTTAATATGAGAATGAGAAGATAAAAATAACAAGAGGGAAGCTTAGAATTTAAATGATGGTATTATTAGGTATGTTTAAATAACATTGTGATTGGCATTAGAATAATATACTGAAATATGAAATAATTAAATAGTGTAAGACTATAGCTAAATATAAACATGTGTATTACTGTTAGAACCATATAAGCTTGATGAATGTAACAAATATGATTAATATTGCAATTTCTATTTGTACTATTTGTTAAAATACTGAAGTTTGCAGATGACACAACAGTGATTGGTCTCATTTGAGACAACGACAAA
Source organism: Naja naja (assembly GCA_009733165.1). NCBI lineage: Eukaryota > Metazoa > Chordata > Lepidosauria > Squamata > Elapidae > Naja > Naja naja. The sequence continues at coordinate 4,470,286 of CM019162.1, read as the reverse complement.
TCCGCATACAGACAGGAGGTTGTACAACTTGCCTCGTGGTGTAACTGGAACAATCTGCAACTGAACACACTCAAAACCATAGAAATGGTGGTAGACTTTAGAAGAAACCCTCCCATACTACCACCTCTTACAATACTAAACAACACAGTATCAACAGTAGAGACCTTCAAATTTCTAGGTTCTATTATATCACATTACCTAAATTGACACCTAACATCAAAAACGTCATTAAAAAAGCACAACAAAGAATGTTCTTTCTGTGCCAACTGAGAAAGCTCAAACTGCCCAAGGAACTGCTGATACAGTTCTACAGAGGAATTGTTGAATCTATCATCTGCACCTCTATAACTGTCTGGTTTGGTTCTGCAACCCAACAGGACAGACACAGACTTCAGAAGATAATTAGGACTGCAGAAAAAACAATTACTACCAATCTGTCTTCAATCAAGGACTTGTATACTGAAATCAAGGACCTGTATACTGCACAAGGGCTGTGAAAATATTTACAGACCCCCTCACATCCTGGACATAAACTGTTTCAACTCCTTCCCTCAAAATGATGCTATAGAGCACTGCACACCAGAACAACTAGACACAAGGACAGTTTTTTCCTGAAAGCCATCACTCTGCTAAACAAATAATTCCCTCAACACTGTTCAACTATTCACAAAGTCTGCACTACTATTACTGTTAATCTTCTCATCACTCCTTATCACCCATCCCCTCTCACTTGTGACTGTATGACTGTAACTTTGTCGCTTGTATCCTTATGATTTATATTAACTGTTTCCTAGTATGATTTGATTGCTTATTGTGCCCTATGATTATCATTAAGTGTTGTGCCTTATGATTCTCGACTCTTGACGAATGTATCTTTTCTTTTATGTATACTGAGAGCATTTGCACCAAGACAAATTCCTTGTGTGTCCAATCACCCTTGGCCAATAAAGAATTCTAATTCTAATTCTTCTAATTCTAATTCTAAAACATATGATACCCAGGTGCCACACTGTTCACTCACTGATATGTATATGTAAAATAAAAAAATAAAAAATCTGGAAAAAAGGGAAAGAAAAAAACAATGGTACAATAAAGTGTTATATCTAATTAATGGTTTTGCACAGTTGTATAACATATATACCTAATATATGAATGTGAGGTTAGCATCCCTTAAAAAGTAATAAACATAAAATTGATCAGTGTGGTCCTCATGTTTGGCATTGTTTGAGGCAACCAGAGCAAAAGCTGTGGTGGTGCAGTGGTTAGAATGCAGTATTGAAAACTAACTCTGCCCACTGTCAAGAATTCGATCCTGACTGGCTAAAGCTTGGCTCAGCCTTCCATCTTTCTGAGGTTGGTAAAATGAGGACCCAGATTGTTGGGGGCAATATGTTGACTATGTAAACCACTTAGGGCTGTAAAGCACTGTGAAGTGGTATAGAAGTCTTAGTGCTCTTGCTGTCTTGGGGCATTATAAAGAGGACACTATATGAGGACCTGAGTGAGAGCATATCAGTTAATATCTGGAGAAGCTTCTTCTCATTATTGAAGAGTTTCAAAAAGATTAGTATATAGGCATGCATAATTTATCCCTACATCAGTTATGAAGGTAAGAAAGAATGCCCTAATGTAAAAGCAGTTTACATTTAAATAAGTGTAGGACAAAAGTTCAAAAACAACAACAATATTCTGACCAAGGCTTCCAAGACCGTAATTATGCACACACTTATTCTCAAAACAAGTCTTGTTTTATTGCAACACTGGGTATTATTTTCATTGCCAGCTGATAATGAATCTCAAACAGTCCCTCAAGAGAAGCACCCACCTTTCTTTCCTGTGAAGTGTTGCCAAAAACAGAAATGTCAAA
>CM019162.1:4452445-4467419 GCA_009733165.1 Naja naja | reverse complement strand
AATAAGTGTGTGCATAATTACGGTCTTGGAAGCCTTGGTCAGAATATTGTTGTTGTTTTGAACTTTGTCCTACACTTATTTAAATGTAAACTGCTTTACATTAGGGCATTCTTTCTTACCTTCATAACTGATGTAGGGATAAATTATGCATGCCTATATACTAATCATTTTGAAACTCTTCAATAATGAGAAGAAGCTTCTCCAGTTATTAACTGATATGCTCTCACTCAGGTCCTCATATAGTGTCCTCTTTATAATGCCCCAAGACAGCAAGAGCACTAAGACTTCTATACCACTTCATAGTGCTTTACAGCCCTAAGTGGTTTACATAGTCAACATATTGCCTCCAACAATCTAGGTCCTCATTTTATCAACCTCAGAAAGATGGAAGGCTGAGCCAAGCTTTAGCCAGTCAGGATCGAATTCTTGACAGTGGGCAGAGTTAGTTTTCAATACTGCATTCTAACCACTGCACCACCACAGCTTTTGCTCTGGTTGCCTCAAACAATGCCAAACATGAGGACCACACTGATCAATTTTATGTTTATTACTTTTTAAGGGATGCTAACCTCACATTCATATATTAGGTTCATTCATATGTTATACAACTGTGCAAAACTGTTAATTAGATATAACACTTTATTATACCATTGTTTTTTTCTTTCCCTTTTTTCCAGATTTTTTATTTTTATTTTATATACATATCAGTGAGTGAACAGTGTGGCACCTGGGTATCATATGTTTTAGAATTAGAATTAGAAGAATTAGAATTAGAATTCTTTATTGGCCAAGTGTGATTGGACACACAAGGAATTTGTCTTGGTGCAAATGCTCTCAGTATACATAAGAAAAGATACATTCGTCAAGAGTCGAGAATCATAAGGCACAACACTTAATGATAATCATAGGGCACAATAAGCAATCAAATCATACTAGGAAACAGTTAATATAAATCATAAGGATACAAGCGACAAAATTACAGTCATACAGTCACAAGTGAGAAGGGATGGGTGATAAGGAGTGATGAGAAGATTAACAGTAATAGTAGTGCAGACTTTGTGAATAGCTGAACAGTGTTGAGGGAATTATTTCTTTAGCAGAGTGATGGCTTTCGGGAAAAAACTGTCCTTGTGTCTAGTTGTTCTGGTGTGCAATGCTCTATAGCATCATTTTGAGGGAAGGAGTTGAAACAGTTTATGTTCAGGATGTGAGGGGGTCTGTAAATATTTTCACAGCCCTCGTGCAGTATACAGGTCCTTGATTTCAGTATACAAGTCCTTGATTGAAGACAGATTGGTAGTAATTGTTTTTTCTGCAGTCCTAATTATCTTCTGAAGTCTGTGTCTTCCCTGTTGGGTTGCAGAACCAAACCAGACAGTTATAGAGGTGCAGATGATAGATTCAACAATTCCTCTGTAGAACTGTATCAGCAGTTCCTTGGGCAGTTTGAGCTTTCTCAGTTGACACAGAAAGAACATTCTTTGTTGTGCTTTTTTAATGACGTTTTTGATGTTAGGTGTCAGTTTAGGTAATGTGATATAATAGAACCTAGAAATTTGAAGGTCTCTACTGTTGATACTGTGTTGTTTAGTATTATAAGAGGTGGTAGTATGGGAGGGTTTCTTCTAAAGTCTACCACCATTTCTATGGTTTTGAGTGTGTTCAGTTGCAGATTGTTCCAGTTACATCACGAGGCAAGTTGTACAAACTCCTGTCTGTATGCGGATTCATCGTTGTCTCAAATGAGACCAATCACTGTTGTGTCATCTGCAAACTTCAGTATTTTAACAAATAGTACAAATAGAAAATGCAATATTAATCATATTTGTTACATTCATCAAGCTTATATGGTTCTAACAGTAATACACATGTTTATATTAAGCTATAATCTTACACTATTTAATTATTTCATATTTCAGTATATTATTCTAATGCCAATCACAATGTTATTTAAACATACCTAATAATACCATCATTTAAATTCTAAGCTTCCCTCTTGTTATTTTTATCTTCTCATTCTCATATTAAAAGACATTTCCTTTCTATCCACCATTTCTTTAATATTTTAATTCTTGTTTGCTTTTTAACTTACCTCCCATATTTATCTCTTACATCTATTTGTATTGAGATGCAATTCTTCATTACTTAATAATTCAGTGTTTCAAGATACTATTCTAATGCCAGTCATAATATTCTTTAAAAAGACATAATACTAATCATATTTGTAACATTCATCAAACCTATATGAACACTATTATTTAAACATACATGATAATACCATCATTCAATCTCTAATTTTCCCTTTTATTATTGCTTATATTATTTATCATCAGTTACTAGGTGGCTTTGGGTAAATCTACTTTTTCCACTCAGCCTAATTGTAAGCACTGGACTTTTCCCCTTCAATCGAAAAGAATGAACTTCTGAAAGCTAGGAATTTCAAAAGGAATTCTTTATTGTAAGGAAGTGAATCCAATACTAGTCAAAGCGGAATCTAAGATGCTTCCAGGCATACAGTAATAGATAAAGGGAATTAGAACCCTTCTCCTTATTCAGATGTGGATTTGGTCAAACAAAGAACCAACATGTTAATTCCCCCTCCCCTTTTCTGGGAACGTATCTTAGAAGAGTTTCCCAGGGGTATCTTCCAGAGCTGGAATTTTTATGGTCCCTTCTCCTCTTGCTATCTCTCCAAGAGGTGATAAGTTTCTAGACATCTGGCTCCAGTCCCCCAGTTGTATATCATGTGTTCATGGTTAAGGCAGAACTAGAATTTATTGTCTCCTTGTGATTGGCTCAAGGTCCCCTAATCCAGATTTCATGGTTAAGGTGGGACTTGAATTCACCATTTTCTGCTTTCTAGCCTTGTACCTTTGCCTCACAAGTTTGCTGTTGGGAAAAATAGAAGAGAATAAAAATATGCCACCTGGAGCTGCTGAATTAAAGGCAGGATATGAATCTAGTAAATAGCAATAGCAATAGCACTTAGACTTATATACCACTTCACAGTGCTTCACAGCCCTCTCTAACCAGTTTACAGAGTCAGCATATTGTCCTCATTTTACTGACCTTGGAAGGATGGAAGGCTAAGTCAATCTTGAGTCTGGTGAGATTCGAACTACCAAATTGCAGGTAGCCAGCTGTCAGAAGCAGCAGCCTGTAATACTGCAGTCCAACCACTGTGCCACCACAGCTCTTACATACAATATATGCATACAATATATGCACTAACTTTATGGTTAATTAGCACAGCACATTAACATCTTTAATGCACAGAATCACATACATTGCTATCTGCAGGGGAAGAAGAAGAAGAAGGAAAATGACATTATTTAGATGATGACATGACTCATCACAGAGTAACAACATTTGCACAAGAGTGTCATAATGCCCATGATGTCATTGGACACCTAAGGCCACTGCAAATCATCATTTCAGTTGCATTTCTCACTTAAGAACACAGTGCCTTCCAAAAAATATCTTTTTAAAAAGCTCTAGGTTCAACAAAGAATCTTCTATGAAAGATACTGGTATTGATATAAAAGAGAATTTTATATTAAATCTGATTTTATCAATATTAAAGAATTTTTACAAGTGGTCATGATGAATAGCATTGTGCAATGGTCATTACCACCTGAGCATGTGCAGATCAGATTTATTTATTTATTATTTATTTATTTATTAATTTGACTTATATGCCTCCCCCTCTCCGAAAGGACTCGGGGCGGCTCACAGCTAAAATACAACAATAACAATAAATTACCTAAAAACATATTAAACAATTATAAGCCAAATTGTAAATCTAAAATTTAAGACAGTTTAAACCCCCCCCCCCGGGGAGGGGTCACAGCCCGGATTGGTCGAACAACCAGGTCTTCAAGTCATGGTGGAAGGTGCGGAGGTCAGGGGCCAGGCAGAGCCCCAGGGGTAGTTGGTTCCAGAGGTCAGGGGCTGCGACAGAATAGGCTCATCGCCGGGGGACCGCCAGCCAGCATTGACTTGCCAACGGGACCCCAAGGAGTCCTTGCCTGTGTGCTCGCACAGGGCGGTTGGCCCTCGATATCGGCCGGAGTTGCTCCCTTAAGTATTGAGGACCCATGTCGTGTAGGACTTTGTATGTTAAAACCAAAACCTTGAATCTCACCGAGTGCAACCGGCAGCCAATGCAGACCACGCGGTAACATGGGAGAATTGGGGAACTCCCATCACCACCAGCGCTGCATTCTGCACCAGCTGCAATCTCTGGATGGTATGCAAGGGCAGTCCTAAATAGAGAGCGTTGCAGTAGATTTCATCAAAGTCTGCTTAAACCCAACCATCAGGGACTGCCAACAAAGCATTCCTTCATTGTGATTTTCAGATTTTAGCCACCATTCATGAAACACTTCTAAAACATCAAGGAAAACATCATTGTTTCATGATGCTTAATAGAAGGCAACAGAATTGCCTTCTTAAAGACCTTTACAGGGCATATACGTCACTCTCTTTTCAGCACCATGGAGACCTCCCGCATTTGTCCTAGGCTTTCGATTTGGCACATTTCAACTCATTTAATCTGCTATTCTGGATTATTGGAAGTTTCAGTTTCTTGTGACATCTGATCTTAGTGATGTATTGATTTACTTTTCATTTGACTTCCCAGCAAGCTGCCCAAGGAACTACTTGATTTATGGATTGGTATACAAAAAGGACATGCAAGCAATATCTAAATAAAAATATGCATCTTGATTCCTAATCTCAAATACATTTGGCTGTATTGACTTGACACTTCCATAAGATTCATTTATTCACAGTCTCACTCAAATGACTGTGGTCATTCCAGAACATCTAGCATGTTATGGGCTGACTGATTTGATCTCTTTGCAGTCCAAAGACTTCAGTACTGCAGGCTAGATTTTGTTGGATTCAAATAGGTTCAGAGCCTCATACTCTCAGAAACTGGCTGTTAGAATCCAGAGTGCTGCTTATTTTAGCTCTGACTGAAAGTTTGGAACCATCTGATCCCTATTCTAATTGCAGGGGGTGGGCATCACTCAATATCTCTCTTAGACTGAGAGCAGGAAAAGGAGAAAAATTGAGAAAGATAGACTGACTCACCTTTGACACAATCAACCTGGATCTTTGCTAGTTTGCATCTGCTTCTTGCATAAATAGTGTGTACACATTTGAAAGCTGTTCAGTGGAAAGATTTGTTTGAAAAGCCAGCTCCTGGCAATTATTGAGCCCCGCAGCAGTTTATTTAATGTGATGAGGGTAATTATTGTCCATCCCCCCCTTTTTTTTCCTCTGCCAGCATGTGGAAGGAACATTCAATTCTGTTTTGTTCCTCAGTAAAAGGTCGCTTTATAATTTTAGTATTATGTTGATAAATGCCAGTAATGAAACAGTTTGGTCTTTTATTGCCAGCATTAATGCTCCATTTCTGTCTGATGGTTTAATATCAATGTATAATTTATCCTTGTTATTTGAAATGAACATTTCAAAGGCTTCTGCACTTCAACTGTTCTTTTCAGAAATGCAAAGGCTTTGGGCTTTGTCTCTCAGTGGCAGCTTTTGTCCTGTGCCACCAAGGAGTTGACACCTCCATGCCACATGAGAATGACTAATGGAGCCATTTCCCAGCAGGACTGCTTGGAAAGCTGACCCCTGAGGTGGCTCCACACACACAACAATGATGTTAACAACCAAGTATGTATTTTTTGTCAGTGCAGAGGAAACAACTAGGGAAGGAAAGGGAAATGATTTCCTTTTGACCCAACTTGACTATTTCTTTTCACTTGAATAAGTTACATGCCAGCATTCCAAGTAATGCACCCATAGAAAAGAGAACTCTGAGGCAGGCAGATTCCTCAAAGAACTGTTTATTGGATACTTCATATTGGCACAACTGGTGAAAGCTGACACTGAATTTTTCCACGGCGTTCACCTAACTAAAAGAAAAAGTTTCCCCTTCCCCCCAGGTCACTGGTTATGCTGTCCAATCGAGGTGTTGGCCAGTTGCTTGGTTACTTGTTCCTCCTCTGGCCAGTGACCTGTGAGAATGTCATTGGTTCCCACAGGAAAACTGTATTATTTGGGCTACAAAATTCCATCTAACTAATTCCCCCCTCCCACCATTGTGTGGCAACCCTGAAGCCTCCAAGATGGCTTCAGCTAAGTTCACTTCAGAGTTGACATTACACACATGTAAAAGATGATTAGAGGGCTGGAGCCTAAAATATACAAAAAATGGTTGCAGAAATTGGGTATGTCTAATCCATTGAAAAGAAGGACTAGGTGTGACATGATAGCAGTGTCCCAATATTTGAGGAGTTGCCACAAAGAAGAGGCTGTCAATCTATTTTCCAAAGCACCAGAAGGCAAGACAAGAACTAATGAATGAAAACTAATCAAGGAGAGAAGCAACCTAGAACTAAGGATAAATTTCTTGACAGTGAGAATACTATAAACTAGTGGAACAAGCTGCCTTCAGAAGTTGTGGGGGCTTTTAAGAAGAGACTGGACAGCCATTTTTCTGGAAATTCGCAAAAACCATAAGCATCCCTTTCTATGCTCTGGGGCTGTTTGTGAGGAGGAAAGGTGTTTCCAAGCTACTAAATATTGTGTGGATCCACCGTGAGTGCATGAATCAAGGATATCTTTAATTTCAAAATGTTGTTCCCCATGTACCATAATGGAGGTGTGGAAAGGGGGGGGGTGTCTAAGGTTTGAAGTGATCTCTGGTTTGAGTAGGCTACAGTGAAATACTGGATGAACCTGTCTAAGTGTTTTGGGAAGTAGAAGTTCTACAGTAACAGGATTGATAATTCTGGGGATGGAAAATGGGCCAATGAATTTAGGTCCCAGTTTCTTAGAGGATTGCAATGATTTGAGGAATTTTGTAGACAAATATACGTGGTCCTCAACTTTGGATGGTTTAGGATCACAACGTTTTTTGTCTGCTTGAGCTTTAAAAGCTGCTCTAGCCCCTTGTAAGGCTAGTCTGACCACTGGCCAAGTGGTTTGCAAATTATTTATCCAAATTATTTAAGGGAGGGAATTTCAGGTTCCTTGGTAGGTAGCTCTGGCATGGGGTTGAATTCTTGTCCTGTGGCTACCTGGAATGGGGTGAAACCAGTGCTACTGTGGACCAAGTTGTTGTATGCTACCTCTGCAAAAGGAAGAAGGTCATTCCAATTGTCCTGTTGGTAATTAATAAAGCATCTTAAATATTGTTCTAATACGCCATTAGTTCATTCTGATCTGCCATTAGTTTCTGGATGATTCAAAGAGGACAACCCCTAGGTGGAGCCTAATAGGTTTAAAAACGCCCACTAAAATGTGGATGTGAATTGTACACCCCTATCTGAGATAATCCATTGGGGAGCTCCATGGAGGCAATTTAATGTGTATTAGAAACATCTTTGCCAATGCCTTGGCTGTTGGGATCTTTTGGCAGGGTACAAAATGAACCTGTTTTCAAAAAAAGGTCAGTTACCACCCAAATGACAGTATTTCCAGCACTTTCAGGGAGCTCCACTATAAAGTCCATAGAGACCTCTCTCCAGGGTGCTGAAGGTTCTGCCACTGTTTGTAAAAGTCCAGGGGATTTTCCTTGTCTTCTTTTTGCAGCAGCGCAGACGGGGCAACTAGCAACATAGCTTTCAATATCTTTTTTGAGAGATGGCCACCAAAATGGTATCCTTCTGCAGCGGCTTAGAGGATTGGGGGTGGGGGGAACCGTTTTGCGTTGGTTCTCCTCCTTCCTCTCGGCCGCAGTCGGTGTTGGCAGGGGGCAGAGGTCGGCCCCGAGACCCCTCACTTGTGGGGTGCCGCAGGGGTCTGTCCTTTCGCCTCTCCTGTTCAATATCTACATGAAACTGCTGGGTGAGATCATCCGAGGTTTTGGGGTGAGGTATCATCAGTATGCTGATGATACCCAGCTTTATATCTCCACCCCAGGCCAGATCAGTGACGCTCTCTCCGTGATGTCCCAGTGCCTGGAGGCGGTACGGGTCTGGATGGGGAGAAATAGGCTTCAGCTCAACCCCACCAAGACGGAGTGGCTGTTCTTACCGGCATCTCGGTCTTTATTGGATGTACCATCTTTGGTCATGGGGGAGAGGTGTTGCCCCGTGGATAGGGCGAGAAACCTGGGTGTCCTCCTGGACTCACAGCTCGGTTTGGAGGAGCATGTGGGAGCTGTGACCAGGGGGGCTTTTGCCCAGGTTCGGCTGGTTCGCCAGCTCTTATTTGGACCGAGATGCCCTTGAACAGTTACTCATGCTTGTCACCTCTAGGATTGACTACTGCAACACTCTCTACATGGGGCTTCCCTTGCGGACGGTCCGGAGGCTTCAGCTGGTGCAGAATGCAGCCGCTGGGCTGTGATGGGGGTATCCCGATACTCCCATGTTACACCCCTCCTCGCGCTTGCATTGGTTGCCAGTTGCCTCCGGTCGCCTTCAAGGTATTAGTTACAACTTATAAAGCCCTTAATGGCTTGGGTCCAGGGACTGAGCCCTCCTGCCAGCATCACTCTCCGATCGCCTCGCCTCATAGGAGGGGCCTCCTTGGGGTGCCGTCCAGTCAGACATTGTAGGCTGGCGGTCCCCAGGGCTAGGCCTTCTCTGTGGGAGCACCTGCCCTTGGAATCAGCTCCCGTGGATCTCCGCTTTGGCCCCTGACCTCCGCTCCTTCCGGGACCTGAAGACTTGGTTGTTCCAACGGGCCTCGAATGACCGGGGGTTGGGTTTTATTTTAACTTTATTTGGCTTGTTTACTTGTTTAATTCTGTTTTACTGTAAATTTTTCTCTGTTTTAATGTTCGCCACCCTGAGTCCTTAGGGAATAGGCATACAAGTCAATAAATAAATAAATAAATAAATAAATAAATAAATAAATAAATAAATAAAATAAAATGGACTTTGGATGAGGTGCAGGGTTTTTAGAAATCCAAAGTGACCCACTATTTTTGAGTCATGGCATCTTTCATGAGGTTCATTCTCTGGCTGGCAGGGACATAATGATGATTAAAAAAAAAAATCCCCTCCCACTCCCTGTCAGTTGTTTGTCTTCCTCCTCAGATTCAGACTCCAACAGGGGCATGACAGTCTATTACTGTCCACCATGCTCCTCTGGCTCTCTGGAAGGTCCACAATAAAATCTATAGTGATCTCTTCCCATAGCCTAATGGGGCCGGCAACCATCTGCAACAGGCCCCGCAGTTTTCTAGCCTGGTTTTCATAGCAGCATAGGTCGGGCAGCTTTTACGTGGCCTCAATGTCCTTCTTTATCCATGGCTATCAGAACTGCCTATTGGCCAGGTGTACCAGCTTCAGGAAACTGAAGTGACCAGCCTGTTTGACATCATGGCAGCATTGCCGCACCTGTGTTCTTAGTACTCTGGGAACATACAGTTTAGTGCCCTTCCATGCCTATGGGTTAACTATTGTCGGTGCCCTAGGAACCAGGGGTCATTCAATAAGGTGACCAGCAAAGCTACATGCAGCTGCCTTTGGCATCACCAAGCCATCCCAACAAATAGCTGATTCTGAACAAACTGACAAAAAGCTAACTCCTCAAAGCCAACCAGAATCAGCATGCAGCAGTCAACAATCAGTTGCTCCCTACAAGAAGGCTGGAAGTAGCTAGCAGTTCAAAAGACAAAAGAAAGAGGGCGAGAATGCTGGCTACCTGTCATGGTTCCAAACCAAGCCAGCAAAAGAAGAGGCCACACTGTGAGCAGAATGGGTTTCTTTACTGGAGTCTCAGCTTGGCACATGGTGAAAAATACAAGGATTTCTAGCCAGCATTACTGGCTTCTGCTAGCCAACTGGCTATCAGCACACTCTGCCGACCTGTGCCTGGTTGCTCCCAGTTGGCTCCAGCAAGTACTTTTGGCTCAGCTCCAGCAAGCACTCTTCAAGCCTGGTTTTTCTCAGCAAGTACCCTTCAGGCCTGGATGGCTTCTGAACTGACCGCAGCTGGCTTGCCTTTCTGGCTCCTCCCCCAGTGTGAGTCCCATCACCCAACACCCATCTTAGGCCCCATGCATCCCCCTCCCTCTGCACATGTGGCAACTCCGAAACGGCACGTTGTGGCCACTTTGAATGGCATGTTGTCTCGGATGTTGACACTTGGCTGCAAGGAGTTTTTCAAGACGTGGTGCACCAGTTTAACTTGCTTTTAACTTGCTGGATGGGAAATTCTGGGAGTTGTAATCCACATATCTTAAAGTTGCCTGCGTTGGATACCCCTGCTCTAGGGCAAAAGTTCATGTTGAGAGAAATTACCGTGTTTCCCCGAAAATAAGACACTGTCTTATATTTTTTTTGGCTCCCAAAAACACACTAGGTCTTATTTTTGGGGTAGGTCTTATATATTTATGGTGCCAAATAGTGGGTGTGAGTGTGTAGGGGGTGTTTCGGGTGCACGGTTGCTCCTGAAAAGTCGTCCTGGAACTGGAGATTTACACTAGGTCTTATTTTTGGGGTAGGTCTTATATTAGGGCAGGTTTAGAAAATAGTGCTAGGTCTTACTTTCGGGGTAGGTCTTATTTTCGGGGAAACACGGTAGTTGTGGTCCTGATAGTAATGCCCGTGTGCTATTACCCAATCTTCTCTGTTGGCCATCTTGTGTCAGATACTTACTGGAATTACTGCAAAATTTAGTGCAGGGCTCTGGGATCATTGACCTGATCCTACAAAGCATTTTTTTTCAACTTAAACAAGAACACATTTTATTAAGCATCAACAAATAGGTTGACATGCCTCCTTGAGTCATTCTGAATGAATGAACTTTTTAAAAAATCTGATTAAGCAAGAGTAGCCAATACCAGGAAGCTATACCAAGCTTTCTGTTTCCAGATCTCTTCTAAGTGGAAGATGGCTAGAAACCAGCAAGAAGTGAGATAGAGATGATAGAAATAAAGATAGATGATATATAGATGATGGATGGATGGATGGAGTGAGTGAGAGAAAGAGAGAATGGGGTGCCATCCATCTGCTCTGCACAACAAAGAACTAAGACCTCTTTTTGGTTTCAGATAAAATCTATACTAGAGAAGAATTCAAGAGTCGCACCATTTTTTTCTTTGGAATAAGTAATTATGAAACTCAATAATAAGATCTGCCTATTTGAGGGACTGTCTTCCCTCATTCCACCTAAAATTTTATGGCCTTCCTAGCCTGGCTTAAGAGGACCCTTAAAACCTGCTCAGAAAGGGCCAGATAGACTTCCGGTTGATGTCACAGCGATAAGGCTGGAAAATAGTGGAGCTCTGCCAGGCTCCAAGAAATGAAGCAGGCAACTGCTTGCTAGGAGACTTTACGGGGTTAAGCTGCCCTGGGGAATGGTGAAGAAAGGAGAGATGCTTCATCGATCACAAGGAAACTGCAATTCCCTCATTGATCTGAAGAAAGCTCACCTGAATGGCAGCCATTCAATTACAAGCTGGGACAACTGGGACATTAAGATCTCGTGCTGGGCGGTGCGTGGACAGAGCAGTGAAACTGGGTGAGATAACTTCCAACTGTTACGTTAGAGATTTAACCCAAGTAACAAGTTCCAAAAAATGATCTCCTAATGTAAAGAAAGTGGCAATTGGATTTATGGAGAAAGATTAAAGACTAAAAACTAAAGAGGAAAATGAAAGATTAAAGATCTAGAAGTAAAAGAAATACCTAAAGGATGGTTTAAAATATAGAAAGACTGGAAAAGCTGAATAACATCGTGAAAAGTGATTATTGGGAGAAATTGCTTTTCTAAACTTTATTTTTAAGCCCCGCCCATGACAATAAATTGTTTTTTACTTTTACGCGCTGTTAAATGCTGGAATTGGGAGCAGGAGAGCCATCTACTGGAGGAAGAAGATTACTGCAATGTGTAAAACTCAAAGGAAAGTGAGGAAAGAAGAGAAAGTAAATAATGCTTGGAAGGTTACTTGACCTTGACTTTATCTTAGTAGGCGATTTAGATGCTGAAATATTCACTGAGCTTTTGAAGATCCATAAGGCAAATTAAACTAAACACTAATTAACTTCATTGGAACTGTGCATTGAAAAGTGGATTTGAAAGATTTGAAGAAATCTGGTGGGCTAAGCCTGATTTGGGTTAACATCACGTGACAGATCATCCTATGAAGCAAAAGAAGAAAAACGATAGAAGAGAAAAAAGAAGAAGAAAAAGAAGAAAAGATAAATAAGACTTTAAAATCTGGACAATTGGGAAGATGTAAACTGGAAATTATAAAGACTGAAAAGCACTAATCTATAGCATTTAAAGACTAGAAATTTAGAAGACTTGGAGGAATAATCTTGGGATTGACCAAATTTTATTAACAATTGATTTTTTTCTGGAGTTTTTAGATATTGGGACACTGGAATATTAGAGGTATATTAATTTGGTACAAAATGACCCAGCAGGAGACAATAAAGTTCTATGAGGAAATGTTAGAAATGGCGATAAAGAATTATAAGGAGTTGATGGAAATATTTGAAGATAAAGATGTGAAAGTAGAAGACCCTCAATAAATGGTTGGAAAAGATGCATATAATACACAAAAGACAGATGAGAAATTAGTAGAAGTGGTGGAGGACACAAAATAAAATAAATATCTTCTTTATACAAGAAGATAAAAATAAGTTACAAGCAGATAAAAACACTGAAAAGACAGTAATAATAAATATTAAAAATCAAATAGATAATCCCTCAAGAGCTTATAATAGAATATAGAAAAAAGGAAGATTTTCCAAAAATAATGAAAGGGCAAGGCAGAGGAATCAATTAGTCTGTGCAAAAAATCTAGAAAGACATATAGGATTCCAAGAGAGAAATATAAAAGAATCACACAAAAAAATTTGATGGAATTCTAAAAAGACTGAGAGATGATGGATAGAGACATAATACCTTGCAATATAGTAATTATATTAAAAATCAATAGAAATAAGGGGAAAGTTTAAATTGGGAAAGTAGCACATACAGTATACAGATATGTAATAGAATTTATTAGTACCATAAATATATTAAGATTAGGAGGTGGAATACTAGGATTAGATATATCTAAATGTATTATTATGATTAACAGGGTGCAAAAATATACTGGAATACATAGTTTTCAAGGACTATAAATACAGGGGATTTAGAGATATAATCTGGGGACTGATTAAATCTTATTAACAATTAGTTTTGTTGGTGTTTATAGAAAATTAAGATATTGAAAATGTGGTGGAACACTGAGTGATATTTATAATATTAAAACATTAGTGACATAACGGGATAATAAGTATATTATATGAAGAAATGTTATTGGTGTTTACATATATTTTTGCAGAAAGTGATAAAAATAATAAAGAGAGAATAGTATTGTTTAAAGAGAATGAGGTGAATATAGAAAAACCCCAACAAATGGGAAAAATAAAGAAATAAGTACAAATTGGGAAAATAGTACAATATACGTGTTTCCCAAAATAAGACCTACCCGAAGTAAGACCTAGTGTAAATCTCCAGTTCCAGGAAGACTTTTCAGGGAGCAACCGCACCCGTGAAACACCCCCTACACACTCACACCCACTATTTGGCACCATAAATATATAAGACCTACCCCGAAAATAAGACCTAGTGTGTTTTGGGAGCCAAAAAATATAAGACAGTGTCTTATTTTCGGGAAACTCGGTATATATACAAGAATATATTATCATTATGATGAGCATATCAAGGTTAGAAGTTAGAAAATAAAAACTCTGTGTATGTAATTGTATTATGACTGTCAGCATTGTGTGAAAACATATTAACCCAGTCATTACACTTCCACAAAAAATGTTGGTTGTTAAAGGAAAACTACAAATAAAACATATACAAAAAAAGAAAAAGAAAGAAAGAAAGAAAGAAAGAAAAGAAAGAAAGAAAGGGCCAGATAAACCACTTGTGGGATGTTTTGGTCTTTTAACTAATCGTTGATTTTCTCCAGATGTTGTCTGATGATATATTCTGAATTTTTATTGTAAGCTGTCCAGAGTTGTAACACATTGGGATGACTTATACATCTCAGGAATAAATAGATAAACAATCCTAAGCACCAAAGCAACAGAGGAACTTTTCATTCAGCTGTGGAACAAGAGAAGGAATCCAAGTAGG
Source organism: Naja naja (assembly GCA_009733165.1). Classification (NCBI taxonomy): domain Eukaryota; kingdom Metazoa; phylum Chordata; class Lepidosauria; order Squamata; family Elapidae; genus Naja; species Naja naja. The sequence goes on along the minus strand of CM019162.1, from coordinate 4,453,304 downwards.
AAGATCTTGTCTAGAAGCTGTGGTGATCCTAATTGCTACTATTTATTTATTTATTTATTTATTTATTTATTTATTCGACTTGTATGCCGCCCTACTCCCTAGGACTCAGAGCTGAACATAAAACAGAAGAAGTTTACAATAAAAAAGAATTAAACAAATAAACAAGCCGACATCTGGGAGTTATGGTAATGAGAACTGAATACATTAGGCGAGAGATCACCAAGTTAGGGAAGAAGTTAGCAGAAAAAAATTATCCAGTCATGTAATTTACTGTAAACTATTTCCTTGGCAGTTGAGCTGATGATAAGTAGGAACTGTGGTGCTGAGCTGAGACCAACTGTTAAAATAGAACATAGAATAATAAGCTTGGAAGGGACTTTGTAGGTCTTCTACTCCAACCCCTGATCAAACAAGGAGAATCTATACCATTTCAGACAGGTGGCTGTCCAATCTTCTTTAAAGTCTCCAGTGGTGGACCACCTACTTAGAAGGGGACCCATTCCACTGGTTAATTGTTCTCACAGTTAGGACAATTCTCCTTAGTTCTAGATTGCTTCTCTCTTTGTTTAGTTTCCATCTGTTGTTTCTTGTTTTGCCTTCTAGTGCTTTAGAAAATAGGTAGATCCCTTCTTGTTTGTGGCAACCCTTCAAATATTGGAGCATTGCTGTAATGAGCAAAGTAGTTTAAATTTATTGCTCAGACTAACAGTATCAAATCTTTTATTTCCCTTCATAATCCAAGATAGAAACTTTCTATGAGAATTGCTTGGGAAATCTGCCCCCCCGCCTTCTTTCTAAAAGAGATCTGATTAGACAATCACTAACAAGCAGTAATCCTATTACTAGGCCTAAATGGATA